>JAEOAE010004398.1:0-14262 GCA_036365155.1 Meriones psammophilus
AGAAATGATTGCAGAGCACTCTAAAACTCCTTCCAATCTAAATGACCCAGAGCACTTAAAACCCGCTAAACGAAATGACCCCAGAGCACTTAAAACCGCTTTCCAACGAAATGACTCCAGAGCATTCAACAACCCGCTTCCAACAAATGACTCCAGAGCACTCAAAACCCGCTTCCAACGAAATGACTACAGAGCAGTTAAAGCGCACTTCAAAGAAATGACTCCAGAGCACTCAACAACCCGCTGCCAAAGAAATGACTACAGAGCACTCAAAAACACGCTTCCAACAAAATGAATCGACAGCATGTAAAAACCCGCTTCCAACGAAATGACTCCAGAGCACTCAATAACCCGCTTCCAACGAAATGACTACAGAGCACTTAAGAACCCACTTCCAAAGAAATGACTCCAGAGCAATTTAAAACCCGCTGTGAAATGACTCCAGAGCACTTAAAACCCCTTCAAACGAAATGATCCCAGAGAACTTACAAACACGCTGTGAAATGACCTCAGAGCACATAAAACCCACTTCCAATGAGAAATGATTCCAGAGCACTGTAAAATCTGCTTCCACCTAAATGAAATGACTCAGAGCCCTCAAAACCCGCTCAAAGAAATGACTCCAGAGCACTTAAAAACCCGCTTCCAACGAAATGACTCCTGAGCACTCAAAAACCCAATACCAATGAAATGACTCCAGAGCACTTAAAAACCCGCTTCCAACGAAATGACACCAGAGCACATAAAACCCGCTTCCAATGAAATGACTCAGAGCACTTAAAACCCCGCTTCCAAAAATTGACTACAGAGCATTTAAAAACCTGCTTCCAGCGAAGCGACCCTAGAGCACTTAAACCCTGCTTCCAGCGAAAGGACACCAGAACATTTAAAACCCGCTTCAATGATATGACTCAGGAGAACTTAAAAACACACTTCCAACAAAATGAATCAGAGCACGTAAAAACCCGCTCCAGCGAAATGACTCAGAGCACTCAACCACCAGCTTGTGAAATGACTACAGAGCACTCAAAAACCTGCTTCCAAAGAAATGACTCCAGAGCACTCAAAAACCCGCTTCCACGAAATGACTCCAGAGCACTTAAAAACCCGCTTTCAAAGAAATGACTCAGAGAACTTAAAAACCTGCTTCCAAAGAAATGACTCAGAGCACTTAAAAACCCGCTCCAACGAAATGACTCCAGAGCACTTAAAAAAAATGACTACAGAGCCTTAAAACCCGCTGAAATGAGCCCAGAGCACTTAAAAACCCAGTTCAAAGAAATGTCCTCAGTGCACATAAAAACCCGCTTCAACGAAATGATTCCAGAGCACTTAAAAATCCGCTCAACGAAATGATTCCAGAGCACTTATAAATCCACTTCAAAATACAGGATACTAGAACACTTAAAAACCCACCTCAACGAAATGACTCCAGAGCGCAAAAAACAGCTTCCAGCCAAATGACTCAGAGAGCTCAAAACCTGCTTCCATGGAAATGACTGCAGAGCACTTAAAAACCGCTTCCAACTAAATGACTCCAGAGCACTCTAAAACCCTTCCAACAAAAGGATACCAGATCACATAAAATTCCGCTTCAACGAAATGATTCCAGAGTACTAAATCCTTCTTCCATGGAAATGACTACAGAGCACTTAAAAACCCACTTCCAATAATATGACCCCAGAGCACTTAAAAACCCACTTCCAATAATATGACCCCAGAGCACTTAAAACCCACTTCCGAAAGGACACCAGAACACTTAAAAGCCGCTCAACGAAATGACACCAGAGCACTTAAAAACATGCTTCCAACAAAAATGACTCCAGAGCACTTAAAAACCCGGCTCCAACGAAAGGATACCAGAACACTAAAAAAAACGCGGCTTCCAAAAAAATGAAATCAGCGCACATAAAACCCGTTTCAACGAACTGAATCCAGAGTACTTACATCCCCACTTCCAACGAATAGACTCCAGAGAACATACAAACCCACTTCCAACGAAATGACTCCAGAGCACTAAAAACCCGCTTCCAACGAAATGACTAAAGAGCACTTAAAAACCCGCTTCCAACGAAATGACTAAAGAGCACTTAAAAACCCGCTTCCAACAAAAGGATACCAGAACACTTAAAAACCCGCTTACAACTAAATGACACCAGAGCACTTAAAAACCCGCTTCCAAAGAAAGGACACCAGAACACTTAAAAACCCGCGTCCAACAAAATGACTCCAGAGCACTTAAACCTTGCTTCCAAAGAAATGACTCCCAAAGAACTTAAAACCCGCTTCAAAAAAGGATACTAGTACACTTAATAATCCGCCTCCAACGAAATGACTCCAGAGCACTTAAAAATCCGTTTCCAATGAAATTACTCCACAGCACTCTAAAACCCGCTTCCAATGAAATGACTCCAGAGCACTTAAAAACCTGCTTCAGCGAAATGAACCCGAGCACTTAAAAACACGCCTCAATGAAAGGACAGGAGAATACTTAAAAGCAGCGCTGTGAAATGACTCCAGAGCACTTAAAAACGCACTTCCAAAGAAATGATTGCAGAGCACTCTAAAACTCCCTTCCAACGAAATGACTCCAGAGCACTTAAAACCCGCTTCCAACGAAATGACCCCAGAGCACTTAAAAAACCCGTTTCCAACGAAATGACTCAGAGCATTCAACAACCCGCTTCCAACAAAATGACTCCAGAGCACTCAAAACCCGCTTCCAGCGAAATGACTACAGAGCAGTTAAAAGCGCACTTCAAAGAAATGACTCCAGAGCACTCAACAACCCGCTGCCAAAGAAATGACTACAGAGCACTCAAAAACACGCTTCCAACAAAATGAATTGACAGCATGTAAAAACCCGCTTAAGCGAAATGACTCCAGAGCACTCAATAACCCTTCCAGCGAAATGACTACAGAGCACTTAAGAACCCACTTCAAAGAAATGACTCCAGAGCAATTTAAAACCCGCTCTAGCAGAAATGACTCCAGAGCACTTAAAACCCCCTTCAAGCGAAATGATCCCAGAGAACTTACAAACACGCTGTGAAATGACCTCAGAGCACATAAAAACCCACTTCAACGAAATGATTCCAGAGCACTGTAAAATCTGCTTCCACCTAAATGAAATGACTCCAGAGCCCTCAAAAACCCTTCCAACGAAATGACTGCAGAGCACTTAAAAAACCCGCTTCCAAGCGAAATGACTCCTGAGCACTCAAAACCCAATACCAATGAAATGACTCAGAGCACAAAAACCCGCTTCCAACGAAATGACACCAGAGCACATAAAAACCCGCTCTAAATGAAATGACTCCAGAGCACTTAAAACCCGCTTCCAAAAATTGACTACAGAGCATTTAAAAACCTGCTTCCTGTGAAACGACCCTAGAGCACTTAAACCCTGCTTCCAACGAAAGGACACCAGAACATTTAAAACCCGCTTCAATGAAATGACTCAGGAGAACTTAAAAACACACTTCCAACAAAATGAATCAGAGCACAGAGCAGTAAAACCCGCTTCCAGCGAAATGACTCCAGAGCACTCAACCACCAGCTTCCAACGAAATGACTACAGAGCACTTAAAAACCTGCTTCCAAAGAAATGACTCAGAGCACTCAAAAACCCGCTTCCAGCGAAATGACTCAGAGCACTTAAAAACCGGCTTTCAAAGAAATGACTCAGAGAACTTAAAAACCTGCTTCCAAAGAAATGACTCAGAGCACTTAAAAACCCGCTTCAACGAAATGACTCCAGAGCACTTAAAAACCGCTTCCAATGAAATGACTACAGAGCACTTAAAAACCCGCCTGAAATGAGCCCAGAGCACTTAAAAACCCAGTTCAAAAAAATGTCCTCAGTGCACATAAAAACCGCTTCCAACGAAATGATTCAGAGCACTTAAAAATCCGCTTCCAACGAAATGATTCCAGAGCACTTATAAATCCACTTCAAAATACAGGATACTAGAACACTTAAAAACCCACCTCCAACGAAATGACTCAGAGCGGCAAAAAACAGCTTCCAGCCAAATGACTCCAGAGAGCTCAAAACCCGCTTAACGAAATGACTGCAGAGCACTTAAAAACCGCTTCCAACTAAATGACTCCAGAGCACTCTAAAACCCGCTTCCAACAAAAGGATGCCAGATCACATAAAATTCCGCTTCAACGAAATGATTCAGAGTACTAAAATCCTTCTTCCATGGAAATGACTACAGAGCACTTAAAAACCACTTCCAATAATATGACCCCAGAGCACTTAAAACCCACTTCCAATAATATGACCCCAGAGCACTTAAAAACCCACTTCAGCGAAAGGACACAGAACACTTAAAAACCGCAAGCGAAATGACACCAGAGCACTTAAAAACATGCTTCCAACAAAATGACTCCAGAGCACTTAAAAACCCGCTTCCAACGAAAGGATACCAGAACACTTAAAAACGCTTCCAAAAAATGAAATCAGCACATAAAAAACCGTTTCAACGAACTGAATCAGAGTACTTACATCCCCACTTCCAACGAATAGACTCCAGAGAACATACAAACCCACTTCCAACAAAATGAATCAGAGCACTAAAACCCTTCCAGCGAAATGACTAAAGAGCACTTAAAACCCGCTTCCAGCGAAATGACTAAAGAGCACTTAAAACCCGCTTCCAACAAAAGGATACCAGAACACTTAAAAACCGCTTACAACTAAATGACACCAGAGCACTTAAAACCCGCTTCCAAAGAAAGGACACCAGAACACTTAAAAACCAGCGTCCAACAAAATGACTCCCAGAGCACTTAAAACCTTGCTTCCAAAGAAATGACTCAAGAACTTAAAACCCGCTTCCAAAAAAGGATACTAGTACACTTAATAATCCGCCTCCAGCGAAATGACTCAGAGCACTTAAAAATCCGTTTCCAATGAAATTACTCCACAGCACTCTAAAACCCGCTTCCAATGAAATGACTCCAGAGCACTTAAAAACCTGCTTCCAGCAGAAATGAACCCGAGCACTTAAAAACACGCCTCAATGAAAGGACAGGAGAATACTTAAAAAGCGCTCCAACGAAATGACTCAGAGCACTTAAAACGCACTTCAAAGAAATGATTGCAGAGCACTCTAAAACTCCTTCAACGAAATGACTCCAGAGCACTTAAAAACCCTTCTGCGAAATGACCCCAGAGCACTTAAAAACCCGTTTCCAACAAATGACTCAGAGCATTCAACAACCGCTTCCAACAAAATGACTCAGAGCACTCAAAACCCGCTTCCAACGAAATGACTACAGAGCAGTTAAAAAGCGCACTTCCAAAGAAATGACTCCAGAGCACTCAACAACCCGCTGCCAAAGAAATGACTACAGAGCACTCAAAAACACGCTTCCAACAAAATGAATCGACAGCATGTAAAAACCCGCTTCCAGCGAAATGACTCCAGAGCACTCAATAACCCTTCCAGCGAAATGACTACAGAGCACTTAGAACCCACTTCAAAGAAATGACTCCAGAGCATTCAAAAATGCTTCCAGCGAAATGACTCCAGAGCACTTAAAAACCCCCTTCAAGCGAAATGATCCCAGAGAACTTACAAACACGCTTCCAGCGAAATGACCTCAGAGCACATAAAACCCACTTCCAATGAAATGATTCAGAGCACTGTAAAATCTGCTTCCACCTAAATGAAATGACTCAGAGCCCTCAAAAACCCGCTCAAGAAATGACTGCAGAGCACTTAAAAACCCTTCCAGCGAAATGACTCCTGAGCACTCAAAAACCCAATACCAATGAAATGACTCCAGAGCACTTAAAAACCGCTCCAGCGAAATGACACCAGAGCACATAAAAACCCTTCCAAGCGAAATGACTCCAGAGCACTTAAAACCCGCTTCAAAATTGACTACAGAGCATTTAAAACCTGCTTCCAGCAGAAGCGACCCTAGAGCACTTAAACCCTGCTTCCAGCGAAAGGACACCCAGAACATTTAAAACCCGCTTCAATGAAATGACTCAGGAGAACTTAAAAACACACTTCCAACAAAATGAATCAGAGCACGTAAAAACCCGCTCCAGCGAAATGACTCAGAGCACTCAACCACCAGCTTCCAACGAAATGACTACAGAGCACTTAAAAACCTGCTTCAAAAAATGACTCCAGAGCACTCAAAACCCGCTGCGAAATGACTCAGAGCACTTAAAAACCCGCTTTCAAGAAATGACTCAGAGAACTTAAAACCTGCTTCAAAGAAATGACTCAGAGCACTTAAAAACCCGCTCAGAAATGACTCAGAGCACTTAAAAACCCGCTTCCAATGAAATGACTACAGAGCACTTAAAACCCGCTTCCAACGAAATGAGCCCAGAGCACTTAAAAACCCAGTTCAAAGAAATGTCCTCAGTGCACATAAAAACCCGCTCCAACGAAATGATTCAGAGCACTTAAAAATCCGCTTCCAGCAGAAATGATTCCAGAGCACTTATAAATCCACTTCAAAATACAGGATACTAGAACACTTAAAAACCCACCTCCAACAGAAATGACTCAGAGCGCAAAAAACAGCTTCCAGCCAAATGACTCAGAGAGCTCAAAACCCGCTTCCAACGAAATGACTGCAGAGCACTTAAAAAACCGCTTCCAACTAAATGACTCAGAGCACTCTAAAACCGCTTCCAACAAAAGGATACCAGATCACATAAAATTCCGCTTCAGCGAAATGATTCCCAAGTACTAAAATCCTTCTTCCATGGAAATGACTACAGAGCACTTAAAAACCCACTTCCAATAATATGACCCCAGAGCACTTAAAACCCACTTCCAATAATATGACCCCAGGCACTTAAAAACCCACTTCAACGAAAGGACACCAGAACACTTAAAAGCCGCTTCAACGAAATGACACCAGAGCACTTAAAAACATGCTTCCAACAAAATGACTCCAGAGCACTTAAAAACCCGCCAACGAAAGGATACCAGAACACTTAAAAAAACGCTTCCAAAAAATGAAATCAGCGCACATAAAAAACCCGTTTCAGCGAACTGAATCAAGTGCCCATCCCCAGTTCCAACGAATAGACTCAGAGAACATACAAACCCACTTCCAGCGAAATGACTCAGAGCACTAAAACCCGCTTCCAACGAAATGACTAAAAGCACTTAAAAAGAGCACCTGAAATGACTAAAAACCCGCTTCAACAAAAGGATACCAGAACACTTAAAAACCAGCTTACAACTAAATGACACCAGAGCACTTAAAACCCGCTTCAAAGAAAGGACACCAGAACACTTAAAAACCAGCGTCCAACAAAATGACTCCAGAGCACTTAAAACCTTGCTTCAAAGAAATGACTCAAAGAACTTAAAAACCGCTTCAAAAAAGGATACTAGTACTTAATAATCCGCCTCCAACGAAATGACTCCAGAGCACTTAAAAATCCGTTTCAATGAAATTACTCCACAGCACTCTAAAAACCCTTCCAATGAAATGACTCCAGAGCACTTAAAAACCTGCTTCCAACGAAATGAACCCGAGCACTTAAAAAACACGCCTCAATGAAAGGACAGGAGAATACTTAAAAGCGCTTCCAACGAAATGACTCCAGAGCACTTAAAAGCGCACTTCAAAGAAATGATTGCAGAGCACTCTAAAACTCCTTCCAACGAAATGACTCCAGAGCACTTAAAACCCGCTTCCAAGGAAATGACCCCAGAGCACTTAAAAACCCGTTTCCAACGAAATGACTCCAGAGCATTCAACAACCCGCTTCCAACAAAATGACTCCAGAGCACTCAAAAACCCGCTTCCAACGAAATGACTACAGAGCAGTTAAGCGCGCTTCCAAAGAAATGACTCCAGAGCACTCAACAACCCGCTGCCAAAGAAATGACTACAGAGCACTCAAAACACGCTTCCAACAAAATGAATCGACAGCATGTAAAAACCTTCCAGCGAAATGACTCCAGAGCACTCAATAACCGCTTCCAACGAAATGACTACAGAGCACTTAGAACCCACTTCCAAAGAAATGACTCCAGAGCACTCAAAAATGCTTTCTAACGAAATGACTCAGAGCACTTAAAAACCCCCTTCAAGCGAAATGATCCCAGAGAACTTACAAACACGCTGTGAAATGACCTCAGAGCACATAAAAACCCACTTCCAATGAAATGATTCCAGAGCACTGTAAAATCTGCTTCCACCTAAATGAAATGACTCCAGAGCCCTCAAAAACCGCTTCCAGCGAAATGACTGCAGAGCACTTAAAAACCTTCCAGCGAAATGACTCGTGAGCACTCAAAAACCCAATACCAATGAAATGACTCAGAGCACTTAAAAACCACTTCCAGAAATGACACCAGAGCACATAAAAACCGCTTCAGCGAAATGACTCAGAGCACTTAAAAACCCGCTTCAAAAATTGACTACAGAGCATTTAAAACCTGCTTCCACGAAACGACCCTAGAGCACTTAAACCCTGCTTCCTGTGAAAGGACACCAGAACATTTAAAACCCCTTCAATGAAATGACTCAGGAGAACTTAAAAACACACTTCCAACAAAATGAATCAGAGCACGTAAAAACCGCTTCCAGCGAAATGACTCCAGAGCACTCAACCACCAGCTTCCAACGAAATGACTACAGAGCACTTAAAAACCTGCTTCCAAAGAAATGACTCCAGAGCACTCAAAAACCGCTTCCAGCGAAATGACTCCAGAGCACTTAAAAACCGCTTTCAAGAAATGACTCCAGAGAACTTAAAACCTGCTTCCAAAGAAATGACTCAGAGCACTTAAAACCCGCTTCCAACGAAATGACTCCAGAGCACTTAAAAACCGCTTCAATGAAATGACTACAGAGCACTTAAAAACCGCTTCCAACGAAATGAGCCCAGAGCACTTAAAAACCCAGTTCCAAAGAAATGTCCTCAGTGCACATAAAAACCGCTTCCAGCGAAATGATTCAGAGCACTTAAAAATCCGCTTCCAACGAAATGATTCAGAGCACTTATAAATCCACTTCAAAATACAGGATACTAGAACACTTAAAAACCCACCTCCAACAGAAATGACTCAGAGCGCTTAAAAAACAGCTTCCAGCCAAATGACTCCAGAGAGCTCAAAAACCCGGCTAACGAAATGACTGCAGAGCATTTAAAAACCGCTTCCAACTAAATGACTCCAGAGCACTCTAAAACCCGCTTCCAACAAAAGGATACCAGATCACATAAAAACCCGCTTCCAACGAAATGATTCCAAGTACTAAAATCCTTCTTCCATGGAAATGACTACAGAGCACTTAAAAAACCCACTTCCAATAATATGACCCCAGAGCACTTAAAAACCCACTTCCAATAATATGACCCCAGAGCACTTAAAAACCCACTTCCAGCGAAAGGACACCAGAACACTTAAAAGCCGCTTCCAGCGAAATGACACCAGAGCACTTAAAAACATGCTTCCAACAAAATGACTCCAGAGCACTTAAAAACCCGCTTCCAGCGAAAAGGATACCAGAACACTTAAAAAACGCTTCAAAAAAATGAAATCAGCGCACATAAAAAACCCGTTTCAACTAACTGAATCAGAGTACTTACATCCCCACTTCCAACGAATAGACTCAGAGAACATACAAACCCGCTTCCAGCGAAATGACTCCAGAGCACTAAAACCCGCTTCCAACGAAATGACTAAAGAGCACTTAAAAACCCTTCCAGCGAAATGACTAAAGAGCACTTAAAACCCGCTTCAACAAAAGGATACCAGAACACTTAAAAACCCGCTACAACTAAATGACACCAGAGCACTTAAAACCCGCTTCAAAGAAAGGACACCAGAACACTTAAAAACCCGCGTCCAACAAAATGACTCCAGAGCACTTAAAACCTTGCTTCCAAAGAAATGACTCAAGAACTTAAAAACCGCTTCCAAAAAAGGACTCAGTACACTTAATAATCCGCCTCCAACGAAATGACTCCAGAGCACTTAAAAATCCGTTTCCAACAAAATGACTCCACAGCACTCTAAAACCCGCTTCAATGAAATGACTCCAGAGCACTTAAAAACCTGCTTCCAACAAAATGAACCCGAGCACTTAAAAACACGCTTCCAATGAAAGGACAGGAGAGCACTTAAAAACCCGCTCCAACGAAATGACTCAGAGCACTTAAAAACCACTTCCAAAGAAATGATTGCAGAGCACTCTAAAACTCCTTCCAACGAAATGACTCCAGAGCACCAAAACCCAGTTCAACGAAATGACCCCAGAGCACTTAAAAACCCGTTTCCAATGAAATGACTCCAGAGCATTCAACAACCGCTTCAACAAAATGACTCCAGAGCACTCAAAAACCCGCTTCCAAAAGAAATGACTACAGAGCAGTTAAAAAGCACTTCCAAAGAAATGACTCCAGAGCACTCAACAACCGCTGCCAAAGAAATGACTACAGAGCACTCAAAACACGCTTCCAACAAAATGAATCGACAGCATTAAAAACCCGCTTCAACGAAATGACTCCAGAGCACTCAAAAACCCGCTTCAAGAAATGACTACAGAGCACTTAAGAACCCACTTCAAAAAATGACTCCAGAGCAATTAAAAACCGCTGGCCAACGAAATGACTCCAGAGCACTTAAAACCCCTTCAAAAGCGAAATGATCCCAGAGAACTTACAAACACGTTTCCAACGAAATGACCTCCAGAGCACATAAAACCCACTTCCATGGAAATGATTCCAGAGCACTGTAAAATCTGCTTCCACCTAAATGAAATGACTCCAGAGCCCTCAAAAACCCGCTTCCACGAAATGACTGCAGAGCACTTAAAAACCCGCTTCCAACGAAATGACTCCTGAGCACTCAAAACCCAATACCAATGAAATGACTCCAGAGCACTTAAAAACCGCTTCCAACGAAAATGACACCAGAGCACATAAAAACCGCTTCCAATGAAATGACTCCAGAGCACTTAAAAACCGCTTCAAAAATTGACTACAGAGCATTTAAAAACCTGCTTCAGCTGAAATGACCCTAGAGCACTTAAACCCTGCTTCCAACGAAAGGACACCAGAACATTTAAAACCCCGCTTCAATGAAATGACTCCAGAGAACTTAAAACACACTTCCAACAAAAATGAATCCAGAGCACGTAAAAACCGCTTCCAACAAAATGACTCCAGAGCACTCAACCACCAGCTTCCAACGAAATGACTACAGAGCACTTAAAAACCTGCTTCCAAAGAAATGACACCCAGAGCACTCAAAAACCCGCTTCCAGCGAAATGACTCAGAGCACTTAAAAACCCGCTTTCAAAGAAATGACCCAGAGAACTTAAAACCTGCTTCCAAAGAAAATGACTCAGAGCACTTAAAAACCCGCCTGAAATGACTCAGAGCACTTAAAAACCGCTTCCAATGAAATGACTACAGAGCACTTAAAACCCGCTTCCAATGAAATGAGCCCAGAGCACTTAAAAACCCAGTTCAAAGAAATGTCCTCAGTGCACATAAAAACCCGCTTCAACGAAATGATTCCAGAGCACTTAAAAACCGCCTCAATGAAATGATTCCAGAGCACTTATAAATCCACTTCAAAATACAGGATACTAGAACACTTAAAAACCCACCTCCAACGAAATGACTCCAGAGCACTTAAAAAACAGCTTCCAGCCAAATGACTCCAGAGAGCTCAAAAACCGCCTTCAATGAAATGACTGCAGAGCACTTAAAAACCGCTTCCAACTAAATGACTCCAGAGCACTCTAAAACCCGCTTCCAACAAAAGGACTGCCAGATCACATAAAATTTCGCTCCAGCGAAATGATTCCAGAGTACTAAAATCCTTCTTCCATGGAAATGACTACAGAGCACTTAAAACCCACTTCCAATAAATGACCCCAGAGCACTTAAAACCCACTTCCAATAATATGACCCCAGAGCACTTAAAAACCCGCTTCCAACAAAAGGACTCCAGAACACTTAAAACCCGCTTCAATGAAATGACTACAGAGCACTTAAAAACATGCTTCCAACAAAATGACTCCAGAGCACTTAAAACCCGCTTCCAACGAAAGGATACCAGAACATTTAAAAACCCCCTTCAAAAAAATGACTCAGAGCACATAAAAACCCGTTTCAACAAACTGAATCCAGAGCACTTAAAACCAGCTTCCAAAGAATAGACTCCAGAGAACATTTAAACCCACTTCCAGCTAAATGAAATGACCTCAGGCACTAAAACCGCTTCCAACAAATGACTGCAGAGCACTTAAAAACCGCTTCAGCAAAATGACTCCTGAGCACTCAAAAACCCAATACCTGTGAAATGACTCCAGAGCACTTAAAAACCCGCTTCCAACGAAATGACACCAGAGCATATAAAAACCCGCTTCATGAAATGACTCAGAACACTTAAAAACCCCCTTCCAACAAATTGACTCCAGAGCATTTAAAACCTGCTTAAGCGAAATGACTCAGAGCACTTAAACCCGCTTCAACAAAGGACTCCAGAACATTAAAAAACCGCCTCCAATGAAATGACTCAGAGCAAAAACTCCAACAAAAATCCGTTTCCAATGAAATGACTCCACAGCACTCTAAAACCGCTTCCAATGAAATGACTCCAGAGCACTAAAAACCTGCTTCAACAAAAATGACTCCAGAGCACTCAAAAACCGCCTCCAATGAAAGGACCAGAGCAATTAAAAACCGCTTCCAGCGAAATGACTCAGAGCACTTAAAAACCTGCTTCCAAAGAAATGACTTCAGAGCACTTAAAAACCTCCTTCAAAGAAATGACTCCAGAGCACTAAAAACCCCCAAGCGAAATGACTCCAGAGCACCCAAAAACCCGTTTCCAACAAAATGTCCTCAGTGCATTCAAAACCCGCTTCCAACAAAATGACTCCAGAGCACTTAAAAACCCAGTTCCAAAGAAATGACTCCAGAGCAGTTAAAAAGCCCACTTCAAAGAAATGACTCAGAGCACTCAAAACCCGCTTCCAATGAAATGACTCCAGAGCACTCAAAAACCGCTTCCAGCAAAATGAATGACTCCAGAGGCTCAAAACCCACTTCCAGCGAAATGACTCCAGAGCACTCAAAACCGCTTCCAGCGAAATGACTCCAGAGCACTCAAAAACCGCTTCAACAAAATGACTCAGAGCACTTAAACCAGCACCAGTGAAATGACTCCAGAGCACTAAAACCCGCTTCCAACAAAATGATCCCCAGATCACTTACAACCACGCTTCCAAGAAATGACCCCAGAGCACTAAAACCCACTTCCATGGAAATGATTCAGAGCACTCTAAAATCTGAAATGACTTCCACCTACCCCATGAAATGACTCAGAGCCCTCAAAAACCTCTTCCAACAAATGACTGCAGAGCACTTAAAAACCGCTTCCAACGAAATGACTCCAGGCACTCAAAACCCCAATACCAATAAAAATGACTCAGAGCATTTAAAAACATACTTCCAACAAAATGACTCCAGAGCACTTAAAACCCGCTCAATGAAATGACTCAGAGCACTTAAAAACCGCTTCCAAAAAATGACTCAGGCATTTAAAAGCCCAGTTCCAAAGAAATGACTCCAGTGCACATAAAAACCTGAATCCGAAAGATTCCAGGCATTTAAACCCCACTTCCAGCGAAATGACTCAGAGCATTTAAAAACCCACTTCCAACGAAATGACTCAGGAGCAACTTAAAAACCGCTTCCAACAAAATGAATCCAGAGCACTTAAAAACCCGCTCCAACGAAATGAGCTCCAGAGCACTCAAAACCCCGCTTCCAATGAAATGACACCAGAGCACTCCTAAAACCTGCTTCAAAGAAATGACTCAGAGCACTCAAAATCCCGCTGTGAAATGACTCAGAGCACTTAAAACCGCTTTCACGAAATGACTCAGAGCACTCAAAAACCCGCTTCCAATGAAATGACTCAGAGCACTTTAAAAACCCGCTTCCATCGAAATGACTCAGACACTCAAAAACCCGCTTCCAATGGAAATGACTACAGAGCGCAAAACCCGCTTCCAGCAGAAATGGACAGGTACTTAAAACCCAGTTCAAAGTATCCTCCAGTGCACACGCAAAACCGCTTCCAGTGAGGAAATGATTCCAGGCACTTAAAATCCAACTGGCAAGATGAGGATTCAGAGCATATAAATCCACTTCAAAATACAGGATACTAGAACACTTAAAAACCCACCTCAGCGAAATGACTCAGAGTAGCAAAAAACAGCTTCAGCCAAATGACTCAGAG
>JAEOAE010004051.1:0-16944 GCA_036365155.1 Meriones psammophilus
AAAGGTTTGAGAAGACGGAGGGTGGGTGGGACTGGGAGACTGTGAAGGAGGTGGCAACAGATGGGATACAAAGTGAATAAACTATAATTCGTATAAAAATTAAAAAAAGAAGAAACACAAAAAAATTAATAAAAATAAAAATAACTAAAAAATTTAAAAAGAGAGGGGAAAAAAAAACACCAAGTAAGCAACATCCACCATCATCATCCTCGCCATCAGCAACACACCCCAGCCCCATCTCACCTTGCCCATCCTCCTGAGATAACCACCCCCCATCCCCTGTGCTTTTCCAGGGCTGGGTGCTTGGCAAATTGTTATCATATTACCTTATTGTCCCTGAACTGTGGTACTATGTGACCCTATTGATCCACAAGAAACTGATCCATAGAGCATGCTAAATAAGCCCAAAGTCCTGAATTGTCACAACCAAGAACTTCATGAAAGGCAAACAGTCACTGAAAATATAGCAGCACTGTATTATGCAATGATATTTGGTTTCTATGGGGCAAGTGAGGTACTGAGTGTTTTGAGAACATTCCAACATTCTTTTAAAAAAGAGTACACTTCCCCTAACTTCACAAATCAGTGAGTGCAGTCTTTCATCTACTAAATGATTGATTATAGCATCTTACAGCTAACATCAGACATGGCCACAAGTGACACCAAACATGTCAACATCAAGATTCACATGCCCTGTTGACTCTTTCCATAGGCTTATGGTTGGACTCTGCCTACAAAATAACTTGTACTATTATATAAAATTTGACTCTCCTATGAAACCAGCATGGCTACTGTAGTCGCAAGAGATACATGACCCTGCTCCCAGATGACATTACAAGCACAATTTCAAGTAGACATTTAAATTATTGGATGTAGATTTAAGGCAAAGTACTTTTTTGTCAATATGAGACTAGTTTGCTGTATTTAAAAACAAAAGGGATGATCTCAAAAGCAAACCTGTGAACAAAAATTCCTGGAAAGAAGCTAAGTCTGCAGAAGCTGATTGCAACTGTGGAGAGTTTCACTGTTTCAGACCCAGAGGTTAATTGCTATGTATTTTGGGTAATATTTAGCTCTCCAAGGAGCCATTCTTTGTCCACCTCTGTGTCAGACAGAACATCTCATAAATAGGTAAAAACTTCTGGAATGTATTAACTTAACAAAAGCTGATTGACCACCAATCAAAGGGTTGAAAATGTTCTCAGATTGCATCAGAGGCCTATAGTTTAGATTGCTCTACTTGACTGAAGCCCACCTCTGTTCCAATATGGTATTTTAAAAATGTCTTGACTTGTGACTTCTTTGTTCTGCTGCTATAAAACTTTATGAAACTGCTTCCATGTTGAAACAATTGAACTGGGTGTAATCTAAATCTACATTCTCAGACTATGGTCCTTCAACTTTAGATCCAAAATAAACTATCACTTTTCCCTTGTGAGTTGAGAGATGTGTTTTTGTTTATACTCTTCCATCCTAATGATGTCTTATGTTTACTGAGCACTTAATATACAACTGGTGATCTGACAGGTGATTTGCATGTTTTAGTGATTTAGTTCTGAGATCATGCAAACTGACATTGTATGTAAATGTATTCTATGGAATAGAGTACTGAGACACAAGAACAGTCATTAGCATGGCCCATGTAAAGTACTTAATTCATTCAGACAGTCATATGCAACTCACAAAGCCATCTCAGAATCCTTTGGATACAGAGCTCTGAGCCAGACAACTTACTCTCAGCAGGCTCTTCAGTCATGCTCAGAGGCAAGGGAGGAAGCTGCCATTACTGCTACTTGCTCTTTCTGTACTGAACATACTCTGCCCAGAGGCTTAGAAGTCTTGAACACAAGGCTGCCATCTGGTTGCTTGCGAAAACAGACCATTTGTTTGTATAAAGAAAAACAATCTGTGATGACTCCAAAATAAAAAAAAAAAAAAACACCACCAAGTAACAATACATACTGGAGAAGATGCTGTTGGAAATGTAAACTTGTATAACAACTTCGGAAGGCAATCTGGCTCTTTCTCAGACAGTTAGGAATAGTGCTGCCTCAAGATCCAGCTGTACAACTCCCAGGCATATACCCAAAATATGCTAAAGTACATAACAAGGATATTTGCTCAAACATGTTCATAGCAGCTTTATTCACAATAGCCAGAATCTGGAAATAACCCATGTTCCTCAACAGAGGAATGGATATAGAAAATGTGGTACACTTACAAAATGGAATACTACTCAGCAATTAAAAATAAGGAAATCATGAAATTTATTTGCAAATGGTGGGAAGTAGAAAAGAGCATCCTGAGTGGGGTATCCCAGAATGAGAAAGACACAAATGGTATATACTCACTTATAAGTGGATTTTAGACATATGATACAGGTTAAACACACTAAAATCTGTACATGTAAAGGAGCTAAGCAAGAAGGACGTCCCTGGCTAAGATGAACAATCCTCAACACAAAGTCTGATGGGACAGACATCAGAAGAGGGAGAAATCAGGGAACAGAACAGGAGGCTACCAGAGAGGGTCTCTGAAAGACTCTACCCAGCAAGGTATCAAAGCAGAGGCTGAGATTCATAGCCAAACTATGGGCAGAGTGCAGGAAATCTTATGAAAAAAGGGGAAGAAAAAAGTCCTAGAGGGGATGGGAGCTGTACAAGGAGAGCAACAGAACCAAAATTTCTAGGCCTAGGGTTCATTTCTGAGTCTGATACTCCAACCAAGGACCATTCATGGAGATAACCTAGAACCCCTTCTTACACTTGGTTTCAGATGCAGTAGAGCCTAGGAAGGCAAAGTCTCTGCTTCCACCTGTCCTCATGCCTGGTATGTATCCCAGCAAGCCTGAACCTGCAAGGAGAGTTGACAGGGACACTGAGGGCAGAGACCTGGGGATGATTCACAGGGACAGACTGATGGACCAATGTTAAGTGTGTTGTAAAATGATTAGTCTTTTTAAAACAACAGTGTTGATTATTAAAGAAAATATTCTAAGACAGGGCAAGATGGTAGTGCTGGGAGGACTCTCATTCTGAACAGCAGCACAGCAGGGAAAGGCACAGTGACCAGCAAGCAGAACTCGAGACCATAAAACACAAGTGATTGTGTTTCTCAGATGAGAGGATACCCCACGGTGGGGGATTCAATCAGCTTTAACTCACCCAGCTAAACTGCAGAAGAGATGCTGGTTCTGCCAGGTGCTTGGTCGCTAGCCCAGAGCTATACACCAGCATGATCTGGTCACTGTCCCAGACTAAATTTTGGGCCCACAACATCACAGACTGGATTTTCCAGTGGAGAGATAACCCTACGGAGCAGAAAACGATTGGAACCGATCTTAGGTCACCCAGACATCTCCTGGAAAAGACTCGGGGTCCGGGGTCCGAGGGCATCCCAGGAGCCAGAGCCGGGGACCCAGGCACCAACACAGAGACCTGCCTGTGTACCTGATTAGCCGCTTCAGATAGAACTGTGGGCCCCAGGGCACCAGAGACTCTGTTTCACATTTGGGTACAAACCCACAGGGAGGGAAATGGCTGGTCTGATCTCAGAGCACTCAGCTGATACCACCACCCCGAAAAAGGTCTCGGGAAAATTACCCAGGTTAGGGAGACGCCCAGGATCCCAATGGCCAGAAAGGTAGAGCCACAGGCTGGCATCTGTGCCTGTGGGTTCTACTAGCCACCACCCCAGACAGAACTGCGGTCCCCAAAGCAAAGACTGGGTGTCCCTGGCAGGAGGAAACCCTACAGCAGGGGGGATCATGAGGTCTAACGCTCAGGATACCCAGCACCAAGACTTTTTGGATTCACTCAGACTCTAGGCTCTAGCTCTCTACTGCAGGCATAAGCACTGTGCTCATCTGACATTATTGAGTACCGCTAGGGCACTGGGTCACACAGCTGCATCCTGAGACCTACAAAAGCCAGAGAGCCATTACAGCAGCCCTCAGATACTGTGCCAAGGATCAGCCAGTTACCCCTAGCTAGACTGACAAAACTGTGGGAATCCTTGGTCCTTCAAGAGGGCTGTACCCACAGCATCTGGACCAGAGCAGTGCCTGCAGCCTCCATCCCAGACATGGACACACAGCTTTTGGTCCAGACTGAGGCACCCAGCCTTCAGATCAGAGCGGTGCCCCCAGGTGCCAACTCAACCTAGGTGCACATTCTCCAGGCCCAGAGCAGAGCACTCAGTCTCTGGCCCAGAGACTTGCTGGGTGCTCCTCTCACTTTCCCGGACAGAACTGTGTGCCACAGGAAAACAGACTGAGTTTCCCTGTTGGGAGAAAACCCCACAGGTAGGGAATCAGCAGGTTCTTCAAGAGGACTGTACCTGGAAAACTGTAACAATAGCAGTTTATAAAACTAAATTTATAGTGAGAAACCCAGCAGTGGGGCAGCTGTCTTGAGAACTTCTATGGGTAAGAGGAGAGGCCCCCTGCCTAACAAAGACCACAGCTATTACTCAGGGCTATACACCTTAGGTGAGCAGTGGCAATTCCTGAGAAACACTGGCCATACAGTGACCATAACAAAAAAGCAGAGGAGGACTCCTTCAGGAAAAATCATCTTCCAGCCAAGGGGATTCTCCCTACCTCAGGACTCCAGGAAGCACAGAAACTAACAGCCAACACCTAAAACAGCCCAATGGGTAGAGGTCAGCGTAAAAGCCCAACCAACAAAAGACACAGCAATATGGCATCTCCAGAAACCAGCCATCCAGGGGCGAATAGCCCTGGAAAACCCAGCATAATAGAAAATCAAGAAGATGACCTAACATCTATGCTGATGAAGAAGATAATGGAGGAAACAAAGAAAATATGTAAAGAATTAGAGGAAGATAAAAACAAACAGATCATGGCTATCCATAAGGAAATGGAGGAAGTTAAAGACAAGCAGATTATGGCCATCCTTGAAGAAATAAGGGAAGATGCAGCCAAACAGTTTGCAGCTGTCAGAGAAGAAATAATTAAGTCACTGAAAGAAGTAAAAGAAAGAGAGTTGAAGGAACTAAAAGAAAAAGAGGAAAATACAATCAGACAGGTGAAGGAAGTAAACAAAACAAATCAAGACCTGAAGATAGAACTGGAAAAATTAAAGAAAACACAAATGGAGGAAATAATGGAGAGGAAGAATTTAGGGAAGAAAACAGGAACTACAGAGGTAAGCATAACAAACAGACTACAAGAGATGGAAGAAAGTATCTCAGGTGTAGAAGACACAATGGAAGAAATCGATGTATGTGTCAAAGAAAATGTTAAATCCAAAAAATTCCTGACCCAGACTGTCCAAGAAATCCAAGACAATATGAAAAGACAAAACCTAAGAATAAAAGGTATAGAGGAAAAAGAAGACTCCCTTCTCCAAGGCCCAGAAAATATTTTCAAAAAAATCATTGAAGAAAATTTCCCCAAGTTAAAGGAGAGGCCAATAAGAATACATGAGGCCTCCCAAACACCCAACAAATATGAACAGAAAAGAAAATCTCCCACCACATAATAATCAAAACAGTAAGTATACAAAACAAAGAAAAAGTAATAAAAGCTGCAAGGGAAAAAGGCCAAGTAACATATAATGGCAAACCCATTAGAATCACACCTGACTTTTCAACAGAGACTATGAAAGCCAGAAGGGCCTGGACAGATATCATGCAGACCCTAAGAGAACACAGATGTCAGCCCAGGCTACTATACCCTACAAAACTCTCAGTCCTCATAGACAGAGAAAACAAAATATTCAATGAAAAAAAAAAAAAAAAAAAAAATTTCAACAATACCTACATACAAATCCAGCATTACAGAAGACATTGGAAGGGAAAATACAACCCAAGAAAATTAGCTTCTGTCAAGAAAACACAGGAAATAATTAACCTTACTACAGTAAAACAAAAAACATCCAAGCACACAACCTTATGACCAAACAGCCAACATCAAAATCAAAGAATCTAAAAACCACTGGTCATTAATCTCTCTCAACATCAATGGATTCAACTCTCCAGTAAAAAACACAGATTAACAGAATGGATGTGTAAACAAAACCCAGAAATCTGTGTATACAAGAAACACACCTAAGGCACAAAGATAGAAATTACCTGAGGGTAAAAGGTTGGAAGACGACTTTCCAAGCAAATGGACCCAAAAAACAAGCAGGAGTAGCCATTCTAATATCTGATAAAATAGACTTTCAACCAAAATTAATCAAAAGAGATGGGGAAGGACACTTCATACTCATCAAGGGAAAATTCCACCAAGAAGACATCACAATCCTCAACATTTATGCCCCAAATACAAGAGCACCCACATTTGTAAAAGAAACATTGATAAAATTTAAACCACATACAGATCCCCAAACATTGATAGTGGGAGACTTTAACACCCTACTCTCAACAAAGGACAGGTCAACAAAACAGAAATTAAACAAAGAAACAATATCTCTGAGGGAGGTCATGAATCAAATGGACCTCACAGACATTTACAGAACCTTACACACAAACACAAAAGAATTTACCTTCTTCTCAGCACCTCATGGAACTTTCTCCAAAATAGACCACATAGTTGGTCAGAAAGCAAGTCTCACCAGATACAAGAAGATTGAAATAATCCCTTGTATCCTGTCTGATCACAATGGAATAAAGTTGGACTTCAACAACAACAGAAATAACAAAAAGCCTACACACACATGGAAACTGAACAACTTGTTACTAAATGATAGCTGGGTCAGGGAAGAAATAAAGAAAGAAATTAAAATCTTCCTAGAACTCAATGAAAATGAAGACACAACATGTGTGGGACACAATGAAAGCAGTGCTAAGAGAAAAGTTCATAGCACTAAGTGCCTTCAAGAAGAAATTTGAGACAGCTCATGCAAGCAACTTAATGGCTCACTTAAAAACCCTAGGAAAAGAAGAAGCAGACACAGGAAAAAGGAGTAGATGGCTGGAAATAATCAAACTCAGGGCTGAAATCAATCAATTAGAAAGAAATAAAACAATTCAAAGAATCAATGAAACCAAGAGCTGGTTCTTTGAGAAAATCAACAAGATTGACAAACCTTAGCCAAGCTAACTAAAAGGCAGAGAGACACCACCCAAATCAACAAAATCAGAAATGAAAAGCAGGACATAACTACAGACACTGAGGAAATCCAAACAATCATTAGGACTTACTTCAAAAGTCTATAGGCCACAAAACTTGAAAATCTAAATGAAATGGACAATTTTCTTGATCGATTTGACTTACCAAAGCTGAATCAGGACCAGGTAAATCAACTAAATAGTCCTATATCCCCCCCCCAAAAAAATAGAAGCAGTCATCAAAAGTCTACCATCCAAAAAAAACCCAGGACCAGATGGCTTCAGTGCAGAATTCTACCAGAACTTTGAAGAAGAGCTAACTCCAATTCTTTTCAAACTATTTAACAAAATAGAAACAGAAGGAACATTACCAAACTCATTCTATGAAGCCACAGTCACCTTGGTACCTAAACCTCACAAAGACTCAACAAAGAAAGAGAATTTCAGGCCTATCTCCCTTACGAACTTTGATGCAAAAATATCTAACAAAATACTTGAAAATCGAATACAAGAACACATCAAAGATATTGTCCACTATGACCAAATAGGCTTCATCCCAGGAATGCAGGGGTGGTTCAGCATATGGAAATCCATCAATGTGATCCACCATATTAACAAACTGAAAGAAAAAAACCACATGATAATCTCCCTAGATGCTGAAAAAGCCTTTTACAAAATCCAACATCCATTCATGTTTAAAGTCTTGGAGAGATCAGGGATATAAGGCACATAGCTAAACATAGTAAAGGCGATATACAGCAGGCCTATAGCCAACATCAAAATGAATGGAGAGAAACTTAAAGCAATCCCACTGAAATCAGGGACAAAACAATCCTGCCCACTCTCTCCATATCTCTTCAACATAGTTCTGGAAGTCCTTGCTAGAGCAGTAAGACAGTTGAAGGAGATCAAGGGGATACAAATTGGAAAGGAAGAAGTCAAATTATCACTATTTGCAGATGATATGATAGGATACATGAGTGACCCCCAAAATTCTACCAGAGAACTCCTACAACTGATAAACACCTTCAGCAAAGTGGCCGAATACAAAATTAACTCAAAAAAAATCAGTAGCACTCCTGTATACAAAAGACAAAAGGGCTGAGAAAGAAATTAGAGAAACAACACCCTTCACAATAGCCATAAATGACATAAAGTACCTTGGTGCAACCTTAACCAAGCAAGTCAAAGACTTGTATGAAAAAATTTCAACTCTCTGAAGAAAGAACTAGAAGAAGATATGAGAAGATGGAAAGATCTCCCATGCTCATGGCTTGGCAGGATTAACATAGTAAAAATGGCCATCTTACCAAAAGCAATCTACGGATTTAATGCAATTCCCATCAAATTGCCAACACAATTCTTTACAGACCTAGAAAGAAAAATTCTCAACTTCATATGGTATAACAAGAAACCAAGAATTGCTAAAACAATCCTCTACAATAAAAGATCTTCTGGAGGTATCTCCATCCCTGATCTTAAGTTGTACTATAGAGCAACAGTTATAAAAACTGCATGGTACTGGCATAGAAACAGAATGGTGGATCAATGGAACCGAATAGAAGACCCAGAAATAAACCCACACACTTATGGACACCTGGTCTTTGACAAAGATGCCAAAACCATACAATGGAAAAAAGATAGCATCTTCACCAAATGGTGCTGGTCCAACTGGATGTCTACATGTAGAAAAATGAAAATAGATCCATACTTATCACCCTGCACAAAACTAAAGTCCAAGTCTATCAAAGACATCAACATAAAACCAGACACATTAAATTGGCTAGAAAAAATTTGGGGAATACCCTTGAACTCATTGGTACAGGAGAAAACTTCCTGAACAGAACACCAACAGCACAGGCTCTAAGAGCAACAATTAATAAATGGGACCTCATGAAACTGAAAAGCTTCTGTAAAGCAAAGGACACCATCATCAAAACAAAGAGACTGCCTACAGATTGGGAAAGAATCTTCACCAACCCTTTATCTGGCAGAGGACTCATATCCAGTATATATAAAGAACTAAAGAACCTGAAAAGCAGCAAACCAAGTAATCCACTTAAAAAATGGGGAACAGAGCTAAACAGAGAATTCTCTGTAGAGGATTATCGATTGGCAAAGAAACACTTAAAGAAATGTTCAACCTCATTAGCCATTATGGAAATGCAAATCAAAACAACCCCAAGATTTTACCTTACACGCATCAGAATGGCCGAGATCAAAAACTCAAGTGTAACACATGCTGGAGAGTTTGTGGAGAAAGGGGAACCCTTCTCCACTGCTGGTGGGAATGTAAACTTGTAAAACCACTCTGGAAATCAATCTTTTGCTTTCTCAGACAACTAGGAATAGTGCTTCCTCAAGATCCATCGATACCACTCCTAGACATATACCCAAAATAGGCTCAAGTACACAAAAAGGAAATTTGCTCAACCATGTTTGTAGCAGCTTTATTTGTAATAGCCAGAAGCTGGAAACAGTCCAGATGCCCCTCAACTGAAGAATGGATGCAGAAACTGTGGTCCATCTATACAATGGAGTATTACTCAGCAATGAAAAATAAGGAAATCATGAAATATGCAGGTAAATGGTGGGACCTGGAAAGGATCATCCTGAGTGAGTTTTCCCAGAAGCAAAAAGACACACATGGTATATACTCACTCATATAAATATACAACATAGAATAAACCCACTAAAATCTGTACATGTAAACATACTAAGCAAAAGAGAGGACCCTAACTAAAATGTTCAATACCCATCCTGAAAGGCAAAGAGGATGGATATCAGAAGAAGAAGAAAACGGGAAACAACTGCCGGGGCCAGCCGGGCAGGGTCGAACGGTTCTTGAGTCGGGTGTGAGGATTAAAATTAATAAAATAAACACACAGCACACAGGAAACTTTTTAAAGGTCCAGACTCGACAGCTTTTGCAAAAGGCAGACTGCTGCAGCAAGCAGCAAGTCTCAAGTGCTGCCTCATCCTCTGCCTCCAGCCTTCTGACCACTTTATTTTTTGAGAAGTTACTTTAACCAGTAAAACATCTCAGAACAATAGGTTAATTTGCACAAGGAGCCTGAGGAAGAGGTGTAACCCTCACAAGCTATTCCACCTGTGGTCACAAACAAAAGGAGATGGACTTGCAAGTTCTCCTCTGCCTTTAGTAAAAGGCCTCCAAAAGCCATCTCTCCGCCGAGATTTAAATATCAAAGCAGGCCGCAGAGTCACGGCTCCCGACATGTCCCCCTTTTTTATATTATTAAAATTGGCCATAACTTAATAGTTATGGAGCAGAAGATTGTGCCTGTCTTAGGTTGTTTCTCTCGAAAGGTATATATTTTTTATTTATGTCCCCATTTTTGGGTCAATATTTGTACATGAATTTTAATACACCCCAGAGAAAACTTACCCGTCTTTGACTACCAACCTCTGCTAGGGTGGACACTGTGATATGATCTTGTGCAGATCAGCTCAGCTTTGACACACCAAAAGGCCTTCAGGCAGATTTCAGTTGTCACTGATAGAAGCGCGTCTCCTATCGCAAGCCAAGTCCAAAGTAACACTCCAAAAGTGACTAGCAGGTGACTCCCTGTGCAAATTACCAAGTCTGAGAAACATTTAGAGGAACCACAGTAAAAGGCTGTCAAGTAAACAGAACCATTTGAAAGCTTAACATCTCAAAGCAGCAAAACAAAAGGAGAATTTACATAGGCAGTTACAGGCCCCCCCAAGAGTTCCTGAAGCAAGTCTGTTTTGCTCTGCTGAAAACCAGAGCCAGATTAAAGTTTCACAGTTAGTTCTCTCTTGATTTTGTTGAAGTTTGTAGCCAAACAGTCAAGTCCAGTTTATTATATAAGAGGTTTTTCTTCATGATGTCTTTTCCCAGGAGCAGAATGAAACAAAAGCGTGGTCAGGAGCTCAGGTATAACGCAGCTTTTCAGTCTAGGTCAGGGCAGAGTTATGGTTGTCTGCAGCGGGAACATCTTCTTTCTGGGGAACAACTGCAAACCGTACCAGCCTCTCTGGGATCCACCTGGCTCCCTCTGCGTCCTGTGGAAAAACACAAACATGCCCTCTTCCCCATATTAATACAGGGTCGGGGCCCTGCCATAATCCAGTAATTGGATCTTTCCATTTTACTTGGGCAAAATTATCTTCGGTTTTAGGATGCCACAATCGATCAGCCGCAGAACGGCCTTGTGTATCCACATTCAAAAAATTTAAAATAAAGAGAGCATAATTAATATTTGGGGACATGACTCCCCCCTTTTTTATTTTTTGCAATTGGTTTTTAAGAGATCCATGGGCTCATTTTATAATTTTTTGGCCCTGGAAATTATATGGAATGTCCGTTTTTTGACTTATAATAATGGAAGGTATACCAATTGCAGCAAGATATTTTAAGCAATGACTTATAACATGTTTGGTGGCTTCTCTGGTAAAATATTAAATTGTTTTCGTATACAAGTTGAAAGAGGTAGAAGCCAAATTTTTAAAGACTGTAGCAACAGCTCATAATTTTACAACTTGAGCTGAGGCTGGCAATGTTTGCAAAACAAAAGTTTGTCCCTCTAGTACATAAACAGCTTTTTTATTTGAAGATCCATCAGTGAATACTGTTGGAACTTGAGGTAATGGCTTTTGTTTAATTATTTTAGGAAATACAAAAGCATGCTCATTAGCAAATTGAAGTAATTTGTATTTTGGATAATGATTGTCAATACGTCCTAAATAATGAGCAAAAGCTCTCGCCCAACAATCTACATTTTGAAATAACCAATCTACTTGTTGTTTGGTAAAAGGGACTCCAATTAAGGAGGGCTCTCTACCGAAATATTTACGAGATTCTGAGCGAGCCATTTGAACTAAACTAGCCACTGCTTCATAATATGGTGTCAGAACTCGAACAGGAGATACAGGCAGGTGCAACCATAATAATGGTCCTTCTTGCCACAATACAGCAGTTGGAGTATGAACAGTAGCCAAAATATATGCGCCCCATTCTTTTGAATAATCAATATATTGAACATGCTGCTTTTTAATAGCTAATTCTATCTTTTGTAAAGCATCACGAGCTTTTTTGGTAAGTTTCCTTTTTGACAAAGGATTAGCCTCTCCTTTTAAAATGTCAAAAAGTGGTTTTAGTTCTCCTGTTGTTAATTTTAAATGGGGTCTTAGCCAATTTACGCCGTAACAAACAAAGCCCAGTTGATTATTTTAGTTGAAGTTTCAATAAATTGGCGGACCCTTACCAGAAAGAACTGACAAATACCTTGTAGCCAGAGAGCTTTGAATTTTAGCTGTTATTAACCTAATTATTTGGATGAGTACTATTGTCTGTAACTTAGTACCCCAATCCTTGGCCTTTGGTCTCAAGGCTGCTTGGCAAGCACTGTTAGCATTCTCATAAGCCAATTGTTTCACTAATAACAATCCAGACTTTTTATCACTTATAAGTCTGTTTGTTGCTTGCATTAATCTTGCCACAAAATCTTGAAATAACTCATTAGGTAACTCATCAGGTCCCTGACAGATTTTAGACAAATCCTCCACCTGTCTACCTGCTTGTGGAAGCTTATTCCAGGCCCTCCGGGCAGCAGTATGGACCTGAGCATAAACGGCCACATCAAAATCCAATTGTTGTCCTATTTCCCTGTAGATTTTTTTTCCAGCAAGCATGTCATAAGTTATAGGAATTTGCTGAGCTCGATTAAGTTTAGCTGTAGCTTGACAATGCTCTGCAAAATCTGACTTCCATAATAGATTATCTCCTCCTGATAAGCATGCTCTTGCTAACTGTTTCCAGTCCCCGGGGCAGAGAGCCTCAGTAGACATGGATTCCAGCAGAGCCAGGGTAAAAGGCGCTGTAGGACCGTATTGGGAACATGCAGATTTTAATTCTCTTATCTGTTTAAAAGGTATAGGAGCATGGACTCTCACCATATTACCTTGTCCATCGGGTTGTTCTAGAACTGGAAAACTATAAAACTCAGATACGTCTTTTCCATTTTGCCTGGCTTCTTGTAAAGAAGCTTGTAAAGCAGATACAGATGTTCGTACAGTAGACAAAGGGAAAGGTCCTCTTGCCTTCTGGGCCATTGAAACTGTAGCATTCCCGGGAGGAGGGCCTAAGCCTTCCACCAAAGATGGAGTTGGAGTACGAGATTGAGCCTCATTTTCCCTAGTAGTTAATGCTTCAATTTTTCTGTTTATTTCCTCCAAGCCCCACTCCAGTCTTTTAATTTCTTTTTGCCAAGGCTTACGCTTTTTAACATGCATAGCCTGAATTGGAGGGTATCTCTCAGAATAGTGCTGATGTGGTTCTTCCTCCAGCTCTGCAACCTCATTAGGTTGCAAGTCTTCCTCAAAGTCTCCTTTTGGCAAGAAATTATTGTCATCAGAAGGACAATACAACTCCTCTGGAGGAGCTGAAGGTATAATAACATTTTCTCTTGAAGCCTGCCATCTTTCTAACCTCCTTCTCTCTGAGCCTGAAAGTTTAGCTTTCTCAGTTTCCTGTTGCTTATACAGACTACCTTTAATTAAGTTCCATAAAGAAAATACTAGGCTAATGCCTTGTCCCATTTTTATTTTGGGATTTACTCACCGCTCCCCTTCTATTTAATGCGAGCTCGCCAGCCAAACAGCGGTGTCCTTCACAGGTTCCCTGTATCTCAAGCCCCACGTTGGGCGCCAATCTGCCGGGGCCAGCCGGGCAGGGTCGAACGGTTCTTGAGTCGGGTGTGAGGATTAAAATTAATAAAATAAACACACAGCACACAGGAAACTTTTTAAAGGTCCAGACTCGACAGCTTTTGCAAAAGGCAGACTGCTGCAGCAAGCAGCAAGTCTCAAGTGCTGCCTCATCCTCTGCCTCCAGCCTTCTGACCACTTTATTTTTTGAGAAGTTACTTTAACCAGTAAAA
The DNA here is from genome assembly GCA_036365155.1 of Meriones psammophilus. Taxonomy (NCBI): domain Eukaryota; kingdom Metazoa; phylum Chordata; class Mammalia; order Rodentia; family Muridae; genus Meriones; species Meriones psammophilus. The sequence continues at coordinate 14,001 of JAEOAE010004051.1, forward strand.
CATCTCAGAACAATAGGTTAATTTGCACAAGGAGCCTGAGGAAGAGGTGTAACCCTCACAAGCTATTCCACCTGTGGTCACAAACAAAAGGAGATGGACTTGCAAGTTCTCCTCTGCCTTTAGTAAAAGGCCTCCAAAAGCCATCTCTCCGCCGAGATTTAAATATCAAAGCAGGCCGCAGAGTCACGGCTCCCGACAAACAACCTAGGAACCTGCCACAGAGGGCCTCTGAAAGCCTCTGCCATACAGACTATGAAAGCAGATACTGAGACTGATGGCCAACTGATGGGCAGAGTGAATGGAATTTTATGTAAGAAGTGGGAAATAGTAAGAGCTGGAGAGGACAGGAACTCCACAAGGAGAGCAACAGAACAAGAAAATTTGAACACAGTGAACTTCCCAGAGACTCACACTGTAATCAAGGACTATTCATGGAGATAACTTAGAATCCTGACAATGCAGCCACTTCTGATGAGAACTGATAGACTAAGACCAGAAAGAAGGAGAGGAGGACCTCCCCTATCAGTCGACTTGGGGAGGGGCATGCATGCAGAAAGGGGGGGAGGGTGGGGTCGGGAGGGAAGAGGGAAGAGCTTATGGAGGGATACAAAATGAATAAAGTATAAAAGCAAAAAAACAACAGTGTTGTTTAACTATGTGTATAGTAATACCATTTTAGGATTATTATTATCTGCTATGGAATTGTAAACTCTAGATAAATATGCATGGTGTAGGAAGCACCTAACATTCACAAGTATTACTAACACACTGAAATTTCATGGTGAAATGTGCACTTTTTATGTGACTTAGAAATTGTGCAGAACTCTGATTTTTGAGACAGTTTCCAAGTGTGGCACAACACTTGTCAATTACAATGCATTCTTATATATTTTTAAATTTTTTGAGTATATACTCCAAATTATTGTGTTGATGTGGATGAAAGTCCACTTGATCCCTTCTCTTAATCTGTCTGGCAACACCAGATTCCTTACCAGGACAATAAATTCCCTCATCTTTCATGCTCAAACCTCGTCTTCTAGTGGCATGCCCGTCCAGGCATCAGAACCCTAATGGCATGCTTGTTACTGGACAGAGAGAGGAGAAAGGCAGGGAAACCTGGCTATAGCTTACTTTTGTGCAAAACCTGGAGTCACAAGTGTGTGGTTCCTTTTTATATTTGCACTTGGTGTGCTTCAGTGGTGGTTTAGCTTGTTAGTTTGAGAGTACCTTAAGGCTGTTATTGAACTAGTCTTAAATTTTGTTCCTTCTTCCTCTGCCCCCCAAGTCCTGGCATGACAGACTTGCCTGAGCCACACCTGTACAATGAACTGATTGTTCTGTGCTTTTCATTTGAGATATAACAAATAAACTTTGTTGTTTCTGCACTTTGCTGGATTTGGTTATTTATGTAAAGCTAGCTACAAAGAATGAGATAGAAAGGATACCATCACAGTCTCACCCAGACAGGACCTGGAGAGCAGGAGCAGGAGCACACTGGTGTATGTCAGTCCCCGAAACTGCAAAGGGAAAGGGTGTTGGAGGACTGAGGTAATTTCTTTTCTAAATATGTAGAAGGATTTACCAGTGATCCTATATAATACCAGAGCCAGGTCTTATGTTGTATACCTATAACCCAGCACTCAGAAGGCAGAGACAGGTGAATCTCTGTGGGAATTAGATCATCCGTTCTACATAAAATAATCCCATGCTAAACATGGCAAGTGACATGGCTTAGCAGGTAAAGGAGTCTGGACCCCAGCCTGATGGTCTTAGTTCAATACCCAGGAACTCACATGGTTGAAACAGGGAACTGACTCTCACTAATTATCTTCTGACCCCCACAGGCATAGAGTAGAAAACATATACTCTGCTGTCTGTGTGTGTGTGTGCATGTGTGTGTGTGTGTGTGTGAGAGAGAGAGAGAGAGAGAGAGAGAGAGAGAGAGAGAGAGAGAGAGTTTTTTTTTTTTTTTTCAATGCAGTTTATTCAGGAACCTTGAACAATCATCTGACCCTGGGGAAAGCCAGCCCACAGCTTAAATAGCCTCTGGGTAGCCAACCCCAGCGTGCCATGTGGGCTATGCAGATAGGTCCACATACATGGAAGCAAGCCAGATCCTTGGCCTTAGCCAAATGTAGAGTTGTTCATGACAGAGAGCACTCACCATCTGGAAGGTGGAAGGCAGAAACCAGGTCCACCTTTAAGGAGCGGCAGTACGCAGCTCTCTGCAGTTCCCCCTTTTTGTTTTAGATGCATCAGGCAAGAGTAGAGGTCTGATCTCTGATATTAGAAGTAAATTGGGACTTTGTACCGATGTTCATTTAGGTGTCATCCACCCAAAGAGCATCAGACCCGTCTGATACCTTTTTCTCAGAGGCGGGACCTGGGGCAACAACCCGCATGCAATCAGACATGCTCTTCTCTGGGTCCAAAGCGGCTGACCCTGAGTGCAGTGCTTAGCCTCGCATCCTGAGAGTAACATTTTAGCTTTTTATGGTAGCCAACCATGCTTGGGGAGACTGTCCTGCTTCAATGGCTGTAAAGGCCTGAATGGTCATGGCTGCATTACGCTGTTGTGAGACTCTAATCTTGCATATATACCACAGGCAAACCAAGGAGACCAACACCAGAAGGCCTGCTAATGCTCCCATGCCCGCCCATTCCTTCAAATGATTCATGGCTGCAGCAATCCATGATGATAATCCTGTGGCTAGTCCTGCGTCCACTCTGGTAGAATTTACTGTGACAATGGCCACTAACAGCTGCTCCATCGTAGTATCGAATTCTCCAGTCCAATTACCTAAAATATAGCTAGACAATTGTTTAGACAGATTTGCAGCACAGGAAAAATTCTCATGTTGTATGATAGTGACTCAAAGTCCAGCATACTTTCATTGACAGCCAAGTTGAGCGATTTGCCATAGGGTATCAAATTGTTCCTGCA